>VWYH01007989.1:0-18317 GCA_013399365.1 Pampusana beccarii
GGTCCCTTCCGATCCCTAACATTGATTCTAATTGATTTCTAAGGAAACCACTAGTTTCATTGTTTATATGTATCAAGTCCCCAAGCCCATTCTAAAAATGTCATTGCTAAGCCCCAGCTGCACCAGGTACCTAAACCAAAAATTGAAATAGTTTATATTCCCTCTAGTGAAACTTGCCTAGGACACAAGCACAAGGAGTTTCACGCTCTTCCCTTCACTGTCAAATAGTTAGTCTGGGCCCTGGAAAGGTTTTGATGTGGATCAAATAGTGCTCTTCCAGACAGAGGCCCGGGTCAGGGATTGCTGCAGGCCAGAGTGCTCTCGTGGCTTGGCATCGTGAGAGGAAAGGATTTCATTACTCCGGTTTATGCACCTGGCATTCAGCACACATAGGTCCAAGGCTGGGAGTGTCAGCTCAGGTCAGCCCTGGAGCTCCTCCATCTCTACCCCAGCCTCCCTACTGAGCTTCACGGCTCCAGGCCAGGCTGCTCCACCAGCACTACTGAGGGCATTACCTCCCATCCATAACAACCGGGTGACTACAAAGTCTCCTGGAACAGAGATTTCCTACTAACGCCGGTTTATTTGGTTTGTGTGACAAGGTTTTAGTAGCGGGGGGGCACAGGGGTGGCTTCTGTGAGAAGATGCTAGAAGCTTTTATCCATGTCCGATAGCGCCAGTGCCAGCCAGCTCCGACAGAGCCACTGCTGGCCTAGGCTGAGCCCCATCAGCAATCATGGTAGCACCTCTGGGATCATATAGTTAAGAAGGGGAAAAACAACCTGCACAGCTGAAGCCAGAGAGAGGAGTGAAAATATGTGAGAGAAGCGAGAATATGTGAGAGAAGCAACTCTGCAGACACCAAGGTCAGGGAAGAAGGAAGGGGAGGAAGTGCTCCCTGCAGCCCATGGTGCAGACCACAGTGAAGCTAGCTGACCTGTGGCAGCCCATGGAGGTCCACAGTGGAGCAGATACCCACCTGCAGCCCATGGAGCAACCCACGCTAGAGCAAGTGGATGTTGAAGGAGACTGTGGCCTTGCGGGAAGCCCGCAGTGGAGCAGGCTTCTGGCAGGACCTNTTATCCATGTCCGATAGCGCCAGTGCCAGCCAGCTCCGACAGAGCCACTGCTGGCCTAGGCTGAGCCCCATCAGCAATCATGGTAGCACCTCTGGGATCATATAGTTAAGAAGGGGAAAAACAACCTGCACAGCTGAAGCCAGAGAGAGGAGTGAAAATATGTGAGAGAAGCGAGAATATGTGAGAGAAGCAACTCTGCAGACACCAAGGTCAGGGAAGAAGGAAGGGGAGGAAGTGCTCCCTGCAGCCCATGGTGCAGACCACAGTGAAGCTAGCTGACCTGTGGCAGCCCATGGAGGTCCACAGTGGAGCAGATACCCACCTGCAGCCCATGGAGCAACCCACGCTAGAGCAAGTGGATGTTGAAGGAGACTGTGGCCTTGCGGGAAGCCCGCAGTGGAGCAGGCTTCTGGCAGGACCTGTGGCCCCATGGAGAGAGGAGCCCAGGCTGGAGCAGGTTTGCTGGCAGGACTTGTGACCCCATGGGGGACCCAGGCTGGAGCAGTCTGTACCTGAAGGACCGCACACCGTGGAAGGGACCCACGCTGGAGCAGTTCGTGAAGAACTGCAGCCCATGGGAAGGACATTGGAGAAGCTCATGGAGGACTGTGTACTGTGGGCGAGACCCCACGCTGGAGCAGGGGAAGAATGTGGGGAGTTCTCCCCATGATGAGGAAGGAGCAGCAAAGATGTGTGATGAACTGACCACAACCCCCGTTCCCCATCCTCTGGTGCCAGTCGGGGGCAGCAAGTAGAGAAATAAGGAGTGAAATGGAGTCCAGGAAGAATGGAGGGGTGGAGGAAAGGTGTTTTAAGATTTGGTTTTTATTTCTCATTACCCTACTCTGATTTGATTGGCAATAAATTAAATTAATTCCCTCGAGTTAAGTCTGTTTTACCCATGACAGTAATTGCTGACTGATGTCCCTGTCCTTATCTTGACACATGAGCCTTTCATTATAATTTCTCTCCCCTGTCCAGTTGAGGAGGGGAGTGATGGAGCAGCTTCGGTGGGTACCTGGTGTCCAGCCAGGGTCAACTCACCTCAACCAGCTAAATCTGGCCTAACCCCGGGTCTGCAGCCCCATCTCAGTAGAAAAAAGCAGGGGCAGTGAGCAGCAGTGTCTTTCTCAGCTGTTTTTCTGAAGAAGGAGCATTCCTCTGTGGGTTGCTCATGCTGAAGGAGAAGACACCCACCTCTGTGTCATGCATGGACAGAGTGACAGCTGTGATATCTGTGACCCAAACGTCTGGATCTCCCATGGAGCATAAGCAGCCCTGGTTCCTACCCCAAGGGTTCAGGACCAGGAAGGCCAAGGTCAGATGCTGTAACACCTAGGAACAGGTGGGCTTTCTGATGGATCTGGAGTTTGCTGCTACAAATGTTAACCTCATATTTCCATTCTATGGGGAATTCCAACATTTTTCACTCATCTTTGGCACAAAAAGCCCCCAGGATTAAACTTCCCATACTGCAGATTCCTGCGAGGAAATATAATTGCCATCAGCTGAAAGGTTTTGCTTCTGTTTTGATTTGGAGAGTTTTTCAATTTTGTAATTTAATTTTTATATATTAATAGAGCATAATAACTATATTAATTATAAACAATATCAGATACGGTAATGCAATAATTCATTAGTATTCTAATTGGTAAGTGTTACTGTAACTGGTATTTGCTTTGGTAATTGGCATTTTAATTGGCAATTGCTATTTCAAATGGCCATTGGGGTAATTCTTACTAGTGACTGGTAATTACAATGGAAATTCTTAATTGGTATTCTAATTGGTTTGGTAATTCATATTTGGTTTTCTCATTGGTAACAGTGCAAAGTGGTCATTTGTAACAGATAATTGGTTTGGTAATTGATTTAGGAATTCGCATTGTAGAGAGTATAAAATAAGTTATCAAAACACATTAATTTATTAATAATATAAAATAGTTAACATTTTGAAAATAAAGCGTTTATGAAACAGACAATCAAATATCTCTAAACAAAAGAAAAATCTTACTGAAATCTCTAATTCTAAGAAAAATGCCTAATTCTAAGGACTTTTTAACAGTGGAAATTCGTGGACATCAGCAAGATCCTTTCAAAGTTTCAATTTCAGCAAATAGTTATTTGCCATTAAATAAGTACTCTCCTGGAGAATTTTTGACTGGCTTAACTGTACCACCCTGTGGAATCAACACCCAAATCTGGTACGGAACCAGTCTGTCTGCCTGCTAGCCCTGTGGGATAAAAGGAGGATGAAGCACCTCTGCAGGTACACACAGTTGCGTAGCCACTTACATCACTCACATCCCCATGGCATCAGCATCTTTGGACTTCTTCCCTGCCTCTGAAGAAAGTCCCAAATGTTACTGAACCAAAGGTGAGTTTACAACGGCAGCAGGTGAGGTGACTCCTCTCCCCCTTTAAAGATGATGCATGGGATCACATGGCAGGAGATCAGCCCCACGGCTGAGCTGGTCCTGCTGAAACCCAGCCCTGACAGCACCCACTTGCCCCTGTGGAGCATTTCCTCATTACCCTGCCTTGCAACATCCCCTCCTGAACTGTCATCTGAACATCACCCTCTCCCTGTGGATAGGGTGGAATTTTCCCCAATATAGCTCTTCAACAGCTGTTTTTAATGCTGGATGAAGTCCGGATATGGTAAAAGAAGCTGTATCACCCCATCAAACAGATTGTTCTTCATTTTCCATTATTTCCAGTACTGGGGGTTCTTTGCCTGACATTCTGCAACACAGGGAATCCGTAGTGCAATACACTGGGTCAGAAACCATGTGATTTTATTGAAAAAAAATGACTTTGGAGTGTTGAGATATGCTAATAACATTCATATAAAGACAGCAAGACTAAGATCTGAAGGGAAAAGTAACTAAAATTGCTCACTACAGCCTTTGATGCAAAAAATACTTGGTTACTTATATAACTGATGGTACAAATTTTCACAGAGAAATATCCAGAACTGCCAGTACTATTTCTGTCCTATTACAGCCTTTGGAAAACTAGTGATTTTCTTTCAGATGCATCAAGTTGAGCATCCAGCGTACACTCCTCCTGGCCAACATGCTTTGCTTGAAGACGTTTGAATATCTGGCTCATTAGACTGTGTGCTTTCATGATTTGCATTGAAATCCAAGATAGAAAAGATCCCTTCAGTCACCCAGCCCAGCCCTCAGCACTGCAGAATTATTCTCTCTCCCTCTTACACATTTTTGAGCGTTTTGTCCAGCCCAGTTATAAATGCCTCAGATAATGGATTCCCCCTGGAAAACTGCTCACCACTAGCGACCACTGTCATTATGAACTGGGACTGGGATTACATCCAGTCACAAGAAGGGAGATTTCAATGCAATATGTACAAAAGGAGAATGGAGGGAGCAGCCAAATTAAAGAGACAAACTGAATACAGAGAGCCTGTGTTTCAAAGTAAAAGAGCCACCACTTAACAAGAGATTGCATCTATTTCAGACAATCAGAAAGTAATCTAGACCTTTAACGACAAAACAGAAATTGGGTGGGTTTTTTTCCATCAGCCAAACCTCTTTCAGCAGGTAGCAGGAGTTTTGAGGAGAGTTCAGTTGCTAGGATGGACATTTTGAGGGTCTGATCTTCAAACTGTAAAGTTCTGCTTGTAATTTCACCTGCCTGAATTCTAAGAGAGATTTCCTTCTGTTCCCTCTACTTCAAATAATAAGAAGGATGTGGAATTATTTTTAAGAGGCTCCTTATAAACTGAAATATGAGGGTGCATTTCTAACATAATTTTTGAGACCACCTTTATCCTTCTTAAATTATTTTAAAGCTCTATGAGGGTTTCAGCAAAACAATCAAAAATGGTTGTCTCTACTACCCAGTAATGTGAGGCTGATTTGTAAATCCTTACATAATGTTCATGGATTTTGTAGTATGCATTTACATTTTTTAAATGCTTCTCCTTTCTCTTACTCTTTTATCAAGTCTTGTGTAATTTAACCAATCAAAAATCCATTTATTTCTGATTTGAAAATTAGTTAATGCAAATAAAGCCTGGCTGACATTTGCAAGTCATTTGCAAATGCCCTTATAGCCTGCAATCGCTACTCTTTCCTCTACCAAAACCACATTTACTCATGTCTCTTTGTGATTGTGTGTTGGGTATATACGTGTGTGTGCCACATATTAAATATTATTCACATCTAAGATTTTGGCTATGCCTACATTGGAGCCCACAGCAGACACTCCTTCAAAATTAATGGTGAAGATACCTGAAGAAGTTCTTCCTACACAGCAAAGATACTAGCTGAGATCAAAACCACAAAGTAGCTATGCTGTGCACCATTGCTCCTAACAAAGCCCGTGTGTGCTGAGTTCTGGATCCATGCTTTATTGCTATACTGTATTGCTTCTGGATCCGGCGCAACTATTAGTATGTGCAGCCTCATACCACGCTCCTTTGCATGGGTAGGCTTGTCCTTCACTAATCTACAGGCAGCATTGAAGGATTTGCTACCTTATTTCTGCTGCAAGAAAAAGCAGGAGAACCATGAGTCCTATTAAAAAGCACAACATTAAAGACCTAGGTTTCTACCTTCCACCAACTCTAGTTTGGAACTAATTTCTCCCCCAGCACAGAATCATCACATGCTCATCTTCTCTCCTTTTCCATATATTTTGAAGCTACTTTAAGATTGAAGCTAATCTTAAAGCTGGTTTCAGCATTTGGCTGGGGACACCTTCTATGCTAGTAGCAGTGCTGGTCAAGTGATTGCTAACATTAGTCATTTGGCACTGTTCCTTCTTTCTTTTTTTCTTTTTTTTTTTCCCCTTCCTTCTTCCCAAAAGAAACTGCAGGAGAAATACAGGACATTTTGTTTTGAATCTTAACTTATATGTTTGATTGTTTCAGTACCATTTAAAGAACGCAAGATTACATCACCAAGTTACCTTTTACTTCTCCTGCAAAGGGCACTAACCTCACGATCCTGGATATGGTGGTTCAACAACAACATTAGCCTAAAGAACTGCAATCTTCAAGCACACTTCCATTCCAGGCAGCAATGCAACACAAGGGTATCAGACAAGTTTAAACACATTAGCTCAGGTGCTGGAAGCTGATTTACTGCAGTGGCACAGAGCTCTACATGTGCTAATTTAAGTTGCTTCTCAATTAACAGCTGTGTCCTTGTAGTAATTGCTATGACTTTCATCTGTTGTTTTCTAGAGTCTCACTACAAGAGAGGCCAAAGTTGAATCAACCCTAGATTAAGACACTTAACATTTTGGTATGCATGTGCAGGTGTTTAGGTGTTAACTATAGCTGTCCAAGCCCCTAAGGTAAATCAGTAGAGAGCTCGTCAGTGCAGTCAGCGGAATCTGCAGGGTAATTCAATTAGCTCCAACTTATAAACGTAGAACTTGACTGGGTTTCCAAAACTACATGCATCTAAAGTGACTGACTATCTGAGATGTCTATGCTGGAGCAGAAGGTATGATCAGGACCTACAGGAAATCCATACACTTCTGGAAGGGCAAATGTAGGCAAAATAGGGTGCTCTAAAGAGGACTGGATTGCAGCTGAGGTGTGTAGTTAAGTATGTTCAGCAGTGGGTCAGTTAAGTCACTTGCCATGTTCTCTTGACTCTACTGACTGGGACTTCACAGACTACCATGGAGCTCAGACACCCCATGTGCAGACAAGTACTCACTTGTAAGTGTCTTAATATGCAGATGGCCACCACTCCCAGGGAGTGATTACGGAGTACAGCATACTGATAAGTAAGTTTGCTGCTGTGATGACCTCGAAGGATGGATGTAGGCTTCAGCCTGTACTGAGGGACCAGAGCACGGTGACTTCCCATTCTGATGCGCACCACTGCCTCAGTAAACAAATAAATACGGGCACTCCGTTCTCCTCCCTTCCTCCCCGCTCAGGTCCCCAAGATCCTTATCAACCTCGCCTCTGCAAATTCTCAGAAAAAAATTACTCCCCTATTCCTGCCCTTAACGTGTCATGTCCCATCCTCCACCTCCCAATATCTAAAATCTCCACTTCCTTCCTGATTGAGATCAGGAAAGTTTTGCTTCATGCCTTTCATGTGGAACAGCCTGGTCCTAAAGACAAGAGAGGACAGACAAATGAGGGTACAACATCCACTGGGAAGTGGCTGGAGGTGAGAACGGACGTGAGTAACCAAAAAACAATGATGTAACAGCTCTGATTAGACTTGTCTTTGCCAGTGAGGCTCAGGGAGGAGGGCCAGTTATTGGTGGCTTGGTTTCTTTCTTTCCTCTTTTCAACGTGAGGCTTTGGTGGCTGGGCAGCTGGTGTGCTGTGACAGCTGCTTGTCACGCTGCTCATAATCGCCCCATTGATACCTTGAGCTGCCTCTGGCTCTTGTGTCCTTGTCCACCTGTTGTCTTTGGTCTAAGCTCCTAAACCCTGTGTTACAAGGGCTGCTGCCTTCCAGTGCGCTATCCCTAACCCTGCCACCAGCCCCCAATTATCTAAGTAACAGTGCCGTGGGAGTTGGATTTCTGGTGGAAAGATTTGGCAATTTGCTCCAAGTGTGTGGGATGCCATGGGAGAAGGCATGGATAAATTTGCAGGGGTAGGAAATGAGGCAAGAATTAAGGCTAGTGTTGTCACTGGACATATTTTATCATGGCCATTTGGCTCATTACTAACGTACTATTTCACCATCTCTCACTGCGCTAATACCAATGTAAAGAAAAAACAGTAAGGAAAAAAAACCACATTTATGATAGTTCTCTATGTATTTGTATGTAATTTTTGTTACGTTCCTATGTCCATACATTCCCAATATGAGGCTCTGGAACATTTGGAGTCATGACATCTATAGAGACTTGAATCTCCTTGTAAACACTGCCAGCTCAATGGATAGATTGATTGCACTTGGGACAGGCGATCACATTACAAAAAGTGTTGTGTTCCATAAAAATAAGACTTTTTTTTTTCTCCCACTTCAGTCAAGTTTTCCAGAGCATGCTAGCCAAAATTATACAAGTAGTGACTTTACGGAGTATCTGTTATCTGCAAGAGACACTGACTCAGTAGTCTTGCTGCCTGCATTGCGTTCTCCAGTTTATCAGAGAGGGAGGTGGCAAAAGCTGGAGCTTGTTATATAATAGGAAGCTTCACAGTGACTTTGCACACAGCTAAAACGAACTGATGAGGAAACTAATATTCAGAAAATACTGAAGACTCAATATAAAAGTTCTAGTTTTTCTCAGACAGTATGAATCTGAACTTTTCCACTGAGGGTTGGTTCACGCCAGCGTGCCCACATTGTTTATCAGAACATTATCTTCCTGAAGAATTTTGACCTTGACTGTGGTTCTTCCTGGGTAACAGAGGCATACAGAAATGAAATCTAAAGTAATAAGTAATACAGAAGCACAGAAACCCTAGATCAGAAGGGATATCTGGAGGTCATATGGTCCGGTCCCCATTCAATTCAGAAGACACAGAAGGAAGCTCAGGGCTTTCCCAAGCCAACTTCCAGGTATCTCCAAAGGCAAGAGACTCTACATATTGTCAGGAAAGCCTGCTCCACAGCTTCACCACCTTCACTGTGAAAAACACAAACCAACAAACAAACAACAAAAATCCCAACAGTTAATGTGAATTTCCCCTGCTGCAACTTTGCCTTTTTTAACCATTCGTTACAAAAGACTAAAAAGTCTTTACATCATCTCTTACTAAGCAGAGAAAGATCATCTACATGCTAGCCTGAAGAACCTGGGCACAGAAACATTTTTACAAGGAGCAAGCGTTCAAGCAAAATTTGGGGCTGATTTCACAACGAAAAGAGGTTCGTAGAATCAATGTGTTCATGTCTGTCTGCTACTTTCTGAACTCGATAGTTTGTTTCAACCAAGTATGATGGAAGTATAGCAATCTCAGATGTTAGATTTCTACAAGTTTAATGAAAACCAGTGGTAGATGAGATAGACTATTGTCAGTACCCTCATTGACAAAAAGCTGCAACTTGAACTCAATTGTTATTAGATACCTGAGGATCCATGTGGCACAAATGCCAAAAAAAAAAAAAAAANAAAAAAAAAAAAAGTGATCAGGCCACTAGCGCTGTATTAGCCATCAGAGAATCCAACCACGGGATACAAATCCATAGGGAACTAGGCTTCATTAGTTCTGCTGCTCATGAAATGCTTTGGGTTTTTTTACCTTTACTCTTATGCTTCAGCCGAGCGGTCATAAATTTCTACGAGCAAAAAAGCTCCTTCACATAATCTCCCTTTATATATCATCCTTCTCTTACATGAGAAAGAGAATGGCTAAGAATAGCTGGTCAGATGATTTACTATTACAATTTTCTGCGGGTATATGGGATTTCTGGATGTCACTCAGCTGCCCTTAACAATAGCAAGGACACAATTGTTTCCATAGTAATACCCATTCCAAAGGGGTGAAGGTGTGTGTGTTGTGGGGGGGGAGTACAAAGCAAGTGGGAGGCACAGGTTACACAGACTTGCATAAAGGACAAAAATCAGGCACAACAGAATTTGATTCTGTGATTCTTGCTATAGAAATTCCTCTTTTAAGGTCATCCTATTGGATTGAATCCAGCAGAAAACCGACTTGGGCAAGTGTGCAGGCTAAGATTCTTTCACGTTTTACACAATGAAAATACGTGGGAGAGCTTTATGTCTTTTGTCACTCTTCTGTCTTAACCATAACTGCACCACTCTTAATGAGAGAAGACATCCCTAGTTTGTGGTGACAGGATAGTGCACCTTGTCATACTATTTCATTCCTTACTCAATACAATAGACAAATGTGTTCCAGCAGGCTAGCCTCCCAAATAACCTAATGATCTAAAATAGGTGGTCTCTCTGTGTTGCTCTTAAAAAGAGTTAAATGAATAACAATTTTCTGACAAACAAGCTAAACATGTCTTACACCTTTTCATCGAAAAATACTTTCTGAACAGAGAAATTCTGCTGCTGCAGCAGCATCTGTCAGGGCTTTTCTGCCACATTCTAGTATTCTTGGCCACCCTGAAGAAAACAAGCATTGCAGAAACAAAGGAAAGCCAACGCTGAAGTAAATAAAACACTTCTGCCCCTTTCTTCTATGGTTTTATAGAAAATGCTCATCACATGGTCTCCCAGCTGCAGCGGGAGAAGTACCCAAGAAGGTTTTAATAAAAATGGCTTTTATAAATGGCTGAGGAAGTGGGGAAATTGAAGAATTTATCTGCAATTCCATTTGTCCAAGATGGCTTCTGGTGCTGGTGCTAAAAGCTCTGCTATTGACTTGGCTGGTTATATGACCCTTTGAGCCAGAGCCAGTATAGATGAGCAGAAGATAAGCTCAGGCCTCAGAAACAGGAAAAGGGCATTGAAACGTAGATAATAAAATAATCTAGTCCATCTTCTAGTCCTTAAATGATCCTGTCGGTTTTCTTAATATTCTGCAATATGAGTTGTGGATCTATATATTGTAGAGAAGTAGCTATGAAAAGAGCACATTTTATTTTTGAATCTCCTCCCCAGGTGGGAGTTCAGAAGTCTGCTTTCCTCAGCCAACCATAAAGGATGCTTCCAAGACAGTGTTTTCTCAGGGAGACATCATGTTGTTAATTTTCCTTGAGATAATACACATCTTCTGGCCCTTAATTTGTTTAGTGCTTTCTTCTTAAAGTGAATTCATTCTGGAAGCCAAAAAGCCCTTCCCAACCACAAAACGATGCAAGAAAATCTAACTCTTCTCAACAGGGCTCCAAGATGGGATCATGCCAAAACACAGCCACAGGAAGGCTTCCTCTGAAGAGCCCTTGTCCCACCCGCTGTTTATCCTGCTCTCTTCCGTAAGTTAATGGTGCAAGGTGAGCTGCACGGGTTGATCCCAGGCTGATCTGTGTCCGGAACCTCACTGCCATTAAGGTGGCTTTAGTTTCCAGTGGATCCAGGGACAGTGTGGGGCTGTGAAGCGATCAGCTCTCAGCATCCAGTTCCCCCTTGTCCTGGTAGAGAAAATTTTGAGCGAGCTTGAGCTTTGTGATTTGGGTGAGGTTGTTTAAACCTGGAGTTATAAAGCACACACACGCACAACTTGCTTTACAGAACTGAAAACGCTACCTCTCAGGAACACAGGGGCCACAAGATTTAAGGAGAATATCCTTAAATAACAAAACCTGAGCTGACAGTGCTTGCATGACCAAAGTGCTTTGTTAAACAAAACCAAGGACACAAGTGTACATTCTATATAATGAATAATCTGTGGGGCAGGAAGGGATAACATTAGCAATCTTTGCTCGTATGAGCAAATGTAGCCACAGTAATTATAATAATTGTGGAAAAGGCATAGAAAAGCTGGTAGAAGCAAAAGAAATAGCCAGGCTGTCTCTTGAGGACCAGACTGTGATCCAGCCTGAGGGCTGGTACAAAAGAAGAGAGTGAAGTTTGTGTTTCTTTCTCCTTTGGAGTCGCTGCACGTTTCTACTGAAATGCAGGGGGAAGCAGGTTCTCCGGGCTGACCATGCTTCTCTGTGCCAGGCAAACCGATGGGATGACCCAGCCTGGGAAGGGAGTGGAGGCTGAGGGCAGGAACACCCCGGGCTACCCAGGAGCATAGCGGTACCAGTGCACCCAGCAGAGTGTGCTGTGACAGGGAAAAGACACACTGCCGCCCTCTGCATCCCCTGGGGATGATGAGGAGAGTGGATTACGAACTACCAGGTCCCTTTTACTTCTGCAGCAGTTTGCCTTTCCCCGGGATAGTGCTTACACACTGCTACTTCCAGTGTGTTTTGTCATAGCTGGGATTTATAGTGATTATGATAGCAGTTGAGCTCTTTCCCTCAGCCTCCAATAACAGCCTCATTTTATTAAGTGCTGTTCAAACACATACACAGAAACAGTGCCTCCTCCGCACAGCTACATCTCCGAAGGAACTTTAGCTAGAAAATGTGTAGCTCCTATCCAAACTTGCAATTGTTTCTCTTTTCTGGAGCTGCACATGTATGCCACATATACTGATATATACTGTCCCTATTTAAAACCTGACATGATGGGTTGTTTTTGTATCTAGCAGGAACAAGGAAAATGTGAACAAAAGTCAAGAGAGAAAACAAATCTGTGTATTTCTATGAAAGAACTGATCTATTTTAGAGTCATCTTAGGCTGTGTTTTCATTTGGGTTTTGTTTGTTTATTTGTTGGTTTCGTTTGCCATACTGATGAATGGTATCTATTTGCATTGCACAGAAGTTGCAGATACAATCCTAAGCCTATTTCCATTAAATGCAACATTGACAGCACCCAACATCACTTGGAGGCTTTCCTAACATTGATGCCTCCGTACACTAGCAAAGGTAGAACATCAGGAAAAAGCTTTGTCATCTTGTTTTCCTTAATTCCTTCCCTTCACCACACAGCTGTTTTGTTTATTTATTTATTTTAGGAACCTACTTTTTTAATACACTTTTCTATGCATATTTATAATGAAAAGATCTGTGTCCTCATTACTGTTCTATTGCTCGGTGATGAAAAAACATGTTAACAAAGGAAAATGCTTTTCAGTCAGTTCATAATGTTCCCTGCTGTTCAACTGGGATTGTAAAGAGTGTGGTTTAATGAAAGAAGGTGAGAAGGTGAAAAAAAAACACTAATGAGGGTGTTTCTCTACATTGAAAGATCACTTAGGAGCAGCAGTGATTTCCTTTGTGTTAGAAAAATATAAAATATAAGGTTCAAAAGCAGCATCCCCAAGGTCAAAGAGGCCCCTCCTCTCTAACACAGTATACTCACTCTCCTCTCTGACAACCTCCCTTTTCCACCTGGACTAGCATTTTGTAATTTTCAGATGCTGGAGAGAAAAGAAAGTCATGTGCCTCGGCCAGCTTTTAGATCTGAAGGAACATGCAAAAATGCAGCAGCAGGCACAGAGCAGCTCATGACCCCCTTACCTAGAGCTACAGCCACAGATTCAAACTCCACAGAAAAAAAAGAGATATGAGAATCACAGTCTCTACATTCACGAGATTACTGCCATTTGCTCTGGAGACTTGTGATGAAGAGTGAGTCAATACCAAGCCACAGTGAGCAGAGCACATGGTGCTGAGTGGTTCAAAGCATGGAGCCAATTAGAGCTGCTGAAGCCAGAAGGGCTGCTCCAAATGGGAGCACCATGTCATGGCTTCACACTGAACATAGCAGCTTCTTCCCAGTGTGCCGGAGCTGAGACTTAGGCATCAGAGAGCGAATGAGAAAGGAAGGAGGAGAAGACGGCGGCCTTCAGCCCAAAGAACCATTTTCCAAGAGTCCCTCCCTGGGCATCAGCAAACATGCGGCAGGCAACAGATGTCAGATAAGCAATTCCCCATCTCTGAATCTGGGGAAGCCTTTGTTTTAAAAGAGAGGTTGCTCCATAGTGAGTCCTCGCCAGTCTTCTGGCTCTTCTTCTTTTCTGCCATCTTCGTCAGGAGTTGGTGGAAGGACCATAATACAGCACAGTATCGCTGGCATCAGAGCAAAAGGAAAAACCTTGTTAGTACCCTGCAGTGCCACCCACAACAGGATAGGCAAAACATTACAAAAATCAATACAGCAGATTAAGCTCAAGTCCATTCTGCCTGGTATGGCTACTATCACCTTCAGTAGTAAACAGAAATTTTTTTAGGTACGTATGCATTCTCAACTGTGCTACATGTCTCTCTCCTCTTCTTAATTCATTGACTTCATAACCTAAATTACATAGAACACTGGTTAAATTGGTTCATCATTGCTCAACTCCAATTTAAAAGGACAAAGCAAGAAGCTGAAGAGGATAATATTTAGGGACCTGGATAGCTTTAGGGGATAGTTAATGATGGGATAGAGAGACTTGAATGCCTGCATCACTGGTTTTAATTTGGTTCAGGGGCAGCAGTGACACAAAGTCATTATCATATGAGAGCTCTTCGTTTTCCTGTGTGAGATGAGCTGGTGGTCTCGGTCTGCTCCTAGCTGGTGTCCATCTGCGTTACAAATCAAGCAGCACGTCTCCTGCTCTCAGGGGCTGGTGTGGTGGCACAGCCAAGGTCAGGCCTGGGGAAGGGGCAGGGCTACCACAACACCCCAGCAACAGGCCGAAGCGAGCTGCGGGAACAGCCCAAAACAAGGACACTGCCATGTCTCATCAGTGACACAAACAGTGACTGCCTGCTGGCAGCTCAACCCTTTCACGAGAGACCAACATTTGACTAAATACGGAACTGGATAATTAGCAAAGCCCCTGGGTAACCTGCTCACTTTCATGGGTTCTTTCATTCCCTGGACCATTTTTTTTTTTTATTTGCTGGATGGCAGTAAAGCTACTCCTGGACAATAACATTTCTGATTGGGTTTTTATTGTTATTATTTGCAACGTGTTAGTGCCTGCAGGTCACAGCCAGGATTATGACTTTGTTGTAATAGCTGCTCACAAACTACTAGGAAGAGACAGCTCTGGTGTTGATGACCTTATGGTTTAAATAGAAAAAACTGAGAGTGGTGAAAGAAAGGACATTCTATTATCTTCATTTTACAGCTAGGGAGCACCAGCACAGAAAGATGAACAGCAGAAAGTCCAGAGGTGTTGAGCTCCCAGAGCTCTTGCTGAACTCAGTGAAAGCTGCGAGTGTTCAAAACAACTGAAAAAAAAGAGGCCAACATCACAAAACAAGTGCTGGGCAGAATCAGGAGTTGGTGGGCCCCAAACCGACTTTGCTAGTTTGATAGCTCACAGAGAAAATTTAGAAAAGCTGAAAAATCATGTTGCCCTAGGAGCACTTGTCCTTATGTCTGCTGCAGCAGCACCTGAACATGTCAGGTTCTCAGGCTCCGTGGTCTAGGAAGAGAAAGCTACTGCCAGAAATGGTCAAGGTTTAAGGTCTTGTTTTTCAGCCTTTCCTTTTCCTTGTCCAAAGAAATTTCCACCATGGGCATCGAGATATGCAGGAGCAGAACTGTATTTATGGTGAAGACGCACCTCAACTTTTTCCAGAGATTTTTATGACTGTGAAACGGTAGAAGGGCTTGTGTGCACTCAGTGCATGCACTGGGCAGGTAAAGGTGAGCCTTTGGGACAAGCAGACAGTCTTCTAAATTAGGAACGGACATAAGACCAAATCCTGTCTCTCATTTGACAATGATCTAATAAACAGCCACACAAACCTTGCGAAAACCCAGATGCCTGTGGACAGGACACACAGATCAGAGTGTTAGAAGCCAGTGTCCTCCCAAGTGCCTCCTGGGAGATCATTCATGTCTTGCTTGATAGTTATATCTACCTAAGGATGAAAGGATAAAAGTGAGCAAAACCTCCAAGCCTGTAATATGAGGTGGCACCAGGAAATACTCTTCAAAAGAAGAGATGGGGAAATCTTGAAAGCAGTCACGGAACTCCAGAAAGCAAGCAACTGGAGTTCTGAGACGACTGAAGCACCTAACCTGATCATTGTACGGATTCTTGCTAAGTAAATCATCAGGCTCACTCATTAGGCACCTCTAATCAACCTAAACACATAAATAAAATGCTTCATGGATGGAATAAAACATTCATGAAGTGACAGAAAAAGTTAACTTCTCATAAAAATATGAAATACAACTATTTGGAAAAAAAATATGAGAGAACAAAGAATTGGTGGAATTAATGATTTTGAAAAAGCATGGCATCAGCTGGATTCTCTCATCTGTTACCCCCCTTCCTCTTCTTCCTGAAATGAGAACTGAAAGAAATTCTATTTGCAGTTGTACTAGAAGTGGCCAGCAGATACCTGCCCAAAATATGCTGCTTTGAAATACGATAACTGGGAGCAACCAAAAGAAAAGTGAGAACTTCAACTCTCAGGGCCTATGTCCACCCCCATCTTTTCCCTCAGACCTCGTCTTTGTTGTTGAACACTTTTTTCTTCAGTGGCAGCCAGGCTTAAAGCGGGAGTACAGACAAGACTGCAACTAGCCCTTCACTATTTTAGGTATTTGCTAACCATACACTTTAAAGAGGTGACTGTCGATGTGTTCTGGAATTCCACCATGTGGTTGAGAGTCCAATAAAATCAAATATTTTAGTTTCTCTAAGTGTTTGGGATTTAAAATTTCACTCCAAATCAGAATAGCTGAATTCTTTACCTTGAGAAAGTTGTGGAGAACATTAATTTCAGGTCAATGTAAACATGAGATTCAGCTTCTCAAATTTTGTGTTATTTTGTAATATATAATATAAAATGAAATATTTTTAAACCAGAACTCATTTTGAAGGAAGAAATTGAAACATTTAGCTTGGAAATGTCAAAATGAGATGTTCCCACACTGTTGGAACATCCCTCCACCACTTACTCTTTTTTAAATGACATTTTCAGTGCAACCGACACAAGTTTGCAAAGCGTTTCAATTTTGACAGGGTTGCATTTTCCAGTGGAAAGCTGTTCTTTCAGAGGTTTTCCAACCAGCTCTGCTTGGAACAGGTGTCACAGGATGGCAACAACCTTCCCTTTGCCAAATTGCTAAATTGAATGCAAGATCCTGTAAAAGCAGCTGGGATGTGCAAGGCATACAGGGTCCCACCATGAGACGGTTGAGAACCCGGTGCTTGAACCACCTCTGGCTACCCATACATCTTGTCTCCCGTGGAACTTCCATGCCCGTGGGCTGAACTGGCAGTAGCAACTGTGGAGGATTTTAGGGGAAAAAAAACCAAACCCTCAGTGTGTGGGCATGGCTACATGTTCAAGACTGCAATTTCCCTCTCTGCCATTCTAGTTTAGAAGTGACAGAAAGAAGGATTACGCTGAGATTGGAGTGACTCCCAGTTCAGGATGGGGATCTTTAGCAAGCCCTGAATGCGGAGGTGGGATGAGCAGTAGCACTTGCCCTTAAATTCTCTCTGTGGGCTGATTTTAGTCCAGCGATGTCCACTGGATGTGATTTGCCTTTGTTAAGGGGATATGTCCCTCCACAAATGAGGAAAAGAAGCTTAACCTGGTAGGTTCACATTAAAAGGAAAAGTAACAAACTCATCAATAAATTAAAAAACAAGTCTTAGCCCTCTGAGGAGAAGTCCATGCTTTCTGAAATGCACAGCCGAAAAGAAATCTGTTCTGATTTACTGCAGTGTTAAATAAAGTTCTTTTTACACATTACCACTTGCGCATGACCAAACAGACAGACTGACTAATATCAGAAACTCGAGCTGGGCACCAATGAGTTAGCCTTTTTTTTCTTTTCCACTTTTCTCACAGGAATGCCATTTGAAATTATCTCCTTTCTTGTTAATTTAACAATTACCATCGGAAAGAGCCAGTGGTAGAAAAAATATAGGCAGCAATTATGATCTTGCAGATTCACTGTGGGACCAGATGCAAGGAAAACACTGGACTGTGAGGCTGGGTCTGCCACTCCTCAGCAGATGTGCTTCCCTGGATGGAGCCTTGAGATTTTGGGTGCGTTGAGGGACCAGCTTGAGAGGCGTTCAAGAGAAGAACTTCCTGTTAGATGGAAGGAACACCTCGGATTGGGCACCCCTGAAATAACGCCATCCAAAAATCTTTAACCCTCACTTGTGAAGAGCTGAGTGCCTTTTTTCCTGAGAAATGAGGAGTATGGCATATTCCTCCTCCACATGTGGATGTAGTAGGTGGACCAGTTAATGTCTACAGACACTATGTCAAACGATAAATATTTATCATGTTTCTGTATTAATATGTGTGAAGGCAAATACATATTTATGACACTGCAGAGGCAGAAGCATGCAGAGCAAAGCCAGCTGGATATGAGTGTCTTTAGGAACTGGCTGTTGAATAAAGCCCAGCTTCCCGGTTTTACCCATTGCCCGTGCACCTTTGGAGCCATTTTGTCTCCCAGAGATGAGGGATTCCCCAGCACGTCTGTGACCGCTGTCGTGTAAGCCCCAAAACACCCAAAGCAGGGCTCAAGGATAGCGAGGAAAAGGGAAACACACGGTAGTTAAACTGGCGTTTCACAGGACATACTGGCACAGCGAAGGGGCTCGCCCTACAAGCGTTGCCATGGCCGAGGGCCCAGCGGCCGCCAACGCACCCAGCCCGCTGGGCGCACCAATCCCGAGGCCCCGGGGCGAGTGCGGGTCCTGTCCCCGCGGCCCGCGCCCCACAACGGCGGGAGGCCGCCCGCCTCTGCTCCCGGCGGGAAGGAGAGGGAGGGAGGCCGGGCCGGGCGCCGTCCGCCCCCGCGGGCCGGAGGAGGCGCTGCCTTCCAACATTGGCTG